>OW121703.1:22984834-23033151 GCA_933228785.1 Lasioglossum pauxillum | reverse complement strand
GGAGATAGTACATCGATCGATTTACAATTACAAGTTTTTACAATTCTCTCGTAAACTGAAGCCGATTGCTAAAAAGTCTAAAGAGAAATGATGTTCAGAATCATGGTCTTGGCAACATATCCAAAGCTCATCGAAATCGGAGAGGATTCACATTATCGAGAAACTCTTGCTCGTTGCGATGTCGCGGCGGCGTACCACCGACACTCGCTTGCCAGCGCGGCGCACAGTGGTCGGAACGTATAGGAAAATGGAAAAAACTTCATAACTTCGGCAATTCTCAATATTTTTGAATAGTTCTTTTTTTATTACTTCTCAATTTTCAAACTTCTCATATTATTAAACGAAATATTAAACAATGAACATAGTATAATTGTTTATACATAATATTGTTTATTACATCACGAACTCTTATTTCAGCATACTAAAATTGAATACTTGAAATAGTATTAAGCAAACTAGAAACTATTAAGCAGACTAGAAATAGAATTAAATAAACAAACTTCAAATAGTATTAAACAAACAAACTTGAAATAGTATTAGACAAACAAACTTGAAATAGTATTAAACAAAAAGTATACGTGAAGTAGTACACGTGTATTTACACACACGTGAAATAGTCATGGCGATTGATCACTTTGTTGGAATTTATTCCTATGAGAATAACAATTCGGTACGGGGATCATAATCCTTCGAACTGTCCAGCGGCAGCGAAGTGCCGCGCATTTATTCAGGAATCCTGCTTCGTTGCTGAAATTTCATGCGCTCTCAAACTTTTAAACGTTAATATCAGCTAAACGTGGAAAAACGTGGTGCTGATTTTCGCAGGACTATTGCGTGATGGTGTCTTCTTTCAAAAGATGCCACTCAGAGAATGTAGGAACGTGTAGCTTTCTTTGTAGAGCTACAGAAAGCAGCTGTAATATGAAATTATACGTATCCTACTTTCGGGCGTAATATTGTCATTTTGGTTGTGAGTTTTCGAAAATTATTTACATCGGGCATAAGCTAAGACTATGTACATTTATAATATATATCATATATGGTTATAAATGTCTCCAAAAATGAAAGAATGACGTCGAACGTGTGGTTAGAAATCTGTAAGAATCCAACTAGAATCTGAGAGGTCTACTTTAGATCTATTTTTCTCCGTTATTAAAGAGAAAAACATAGATCCATTTTCATAGCAAGATACATTGGTTTATGGCCTATCAGGAAATAGTGGTCGATATTTGAAATAACGACTTTCATAATTTAGGGTTTTTTCCTGCTTTCGACCAGTGTGCGGCGTGGCGCGCCGGGCCAGGACGCGCTCTGATTGGTCCGTGTTTTTCGTTTATAACTCCTAAACAAAGCCGAATTTGACTTTTGTGCAAAGGAAAATGTCTCTTAGAATGGTCTCAGGAACCACCCCCTTTCGGGTTCTTCACGAGTTTTGGGACACCCTGTATATATACAGGGTGTCCGCAGGAACAGAACACCTAAATATCTCCGTTACTTTTCGTTGTACAAAAAAACTTCTTAGGACAAAGTTACACTGTTTGAGGGGCCACATGTAACGGTGTGAGAGAAAAAATTTTCAAGGTCATTTTTTTACAAGATTTCAAGGTCATCGATATTTTTTTAAATGGCATGAGGCATTGTTTAATACATCAATCGATGCAGCTGGACATTCGTTATAAACACGTACTAACCTATGTATGTCGAAAAGTTAGTAGTTCACGAGATATTTCGATTTAAATAACTCTAAAACACCATTACTGTCGTAGCAAACGTTACACAAGTAAGTAAACGCTAACGTCTTACAAGGAGAGTGCAAGCTCTTCACCTCTCAGATTTGGTTAAAACTTTGCAGAGTTGTAGATTTCGTTCACCTGATAACGAACATACCCCATTATAAGGGCCACTACCCAGTAATTTTCGAGATATTTGCAAATTACACAGGTGTAGGAACAGTTTTATTAAAGTTTAGTTCACTATATTACCAAGTAATGATGTGGCGTAGCGGCAGCGAGCTGAACTGCTACGCCATGGGCCCGGGTTCGAATCCCGTCGGAGTGTAACTTTTCTTATTTTTTTTTTATTTTTTTTTATATTTTATGTATATTTTTATTCGTCAAAGAGTTAATTGATAATGATACTTATTATTTTATAGAAGAAACACTAGATCTATTACTACATACACACAAAAAAGCTTATAACGTATATCTTTTATATCACATTACTTCCTTTGCATTCAGGTGTGACAAGTATTATAGGAAGCGTGATGGCAAGTCACATTGACCGCTTTGATTAATATTTATTTTCTTATTTATTGTTTTTTTGTTATGTATTATTTTAATATAATTATAATCTTTTGTGTATATGTAGCAATAGTTTCTTTTATTATATAATTTTTGTTTGTTATGTATTATTTTAATATACAATTATTTTAATAAAATTATAAGCTTTTTTGTGTGTATGTAGTAATAGATCTAGTGTTTCTTCTATAAAATAATAAGTATCATTATCAATTAACCCTTTGACGAATAAAAATATATATAAAATATAAAAAAAAATAAAAAAAAAATAAGAAAAGTTACACTCCGACGGGATTCGAACCCGGGCCCATGGCGTAGCAGTTCAGCTCGCTGCCGCTACGCCACATCATTACTTGGTAATATAGTGAACTAAACTTTAATAAAACTGTTCCTACACCTGTGTAATTTGCAAATATCTCGAAAATTACTGGGTAGTGGCCCTTATAATGGGGTATGTTCGTTATCAGGTGAACGAAATCTACAACTCTGCAAAGTTTTAACCAAATCTGAGAGGTGAAGAGCTTGCACTCTCCTTGTTAGTATGACAGTAATGGTAGTTTAGAATTATTTAAATCGAAATATCTCGTGAACTACTAACTTTTCGACATACATACGTTAGTACTTTTTTATAACGAATGTCCAGCTGCATCGATTGATGTATTAAAAAATACCTCATTCCATTTAAAAAAATATCGATGGCCTTGAAATCTTGTAAAAAAAATGACCTTGAAAATTTTATTTCCTTACACCGTTACATGTGGCCCTTCAAACAGTGTAACTTTGTCCTATGAAGTTTTTTTGTACAACGAAAAGTAACGGAGATATTTAGGTGTTCTGTTTCTTCGAACTCACCCTGTATATATAGTATATATATAGATTATAAAATCTTCAAATTTAATATATATATATTTAATATATGTATATATATATATATATATATATATATATAGATTCTAATTTTTTTATGACTTTTTCTTAAATTTGAAGATTTTGTGCATCTGAAAAAGATGTCTAAAAGATGCCTGAAAGACTTCAGAGAAGATGCATAAAAGATGTCCAAAAAGACGTCTTAAAGATACGACCTTCAGGAAATTTTTTACGTCTTTACGTGCATCTTTAAGACGTCTTTAAGTCGCACAGTTTTGTAACAAAGACCTGTTAAAGACGTACCAAAGATGTAAAAACGACGTGCCACAGACGTAGCAGACGTCTGTCAGACGTACTTACGTCTTGCAACAGGCAACTTTCAGACGACTTTCAGATGTCTTTGTGCTATCTGGGTGCTGACAAAGACTGAACCTTAAAACCTGGGACAGCCTGTATATTTCTGATTCGATAATATTATAGCTGGTGTTGAAACGAATTCAATAACCTAGCATATTATAACCTGCTTTAACTTTGAAATAACGCTACAATAGTTTTGGCAACAAAAAGCGGTTTCCCACGTTCCCAGCCCATATTGGACGTTGTCGTTGCCAATGGAAAAGGACCGGCCCGGGACCGGTACGAGGACACTGCCCTCTGCCTTTTGCTGTGTGTGTGCACGTACATGTGATAGAGCGCTCAGCTGACCGAGATTCAAAGCAGCGCGCGTCAGGAATCAGGAGTTGTAGAGGTTCCTTTACTTTTCTTGCTTTCCTCCACACTGTTAATAATTTCTTTTTAGCGTTGCTTTTCCTTGTAAAATGGTAAGGGATCATTGAGTTGTATTTGCGTGAGGAATATGCATGTTTCAAATGGTCCTATATTTCTGTTACATCCTGTATACTTTTTTTTCTAACTATATACAGGGTACTCCACAATATGTGGTGTATTTTTGGATTACACGCTAGAATGATGAAAAAAGTTCCGAAACATTATATATATATATATATAATATCCGATGAGATTTGATTTTCGAACTATCAACTATTATGAATATTACGAAAGTAGCGCTCGAAACAGCTATAGAACAGTGCGAGTCTAATTGCGGGATACATTTCTTCACATAATCTACTTTCACCCTTATTTTATATATTATTTTGTCAAAAATACACTCCACCGACATACAAAAATTATTTCAACGACTTACTATCATTCCTGTTATACATACATATTATTTTATTATAATAAAAAATGACTTATTAAAAATTTAGTATAATAAAAACTGAGTTATTTTAATAAATTGTGATTAAGAAAAATGAAATATTCAATATCGCACGGCCAGTAAATAAATCCATGGATGAGAACCCAGATAGCACAGGACGACTTTAAGTCGCCGTTTTCATGTCCGTTATACGTCTTTATGTCTTACGTCTCAGTCAGACGCTTTTTAGACGTCCATAAAGGCATCTTTTCTGGGACGCCGTTTTTACGGTAGAAACGATTGAAGTACTTACGAAAATATGTATATCTCTTAATCATTAATATACTGATACTATGCTTCATTAAAAAAAAGTAGTTTAATTTTTAGCTAAAAAATATTTTAGGTAAATAATTAAATAATTAGGTTATATAATTATTAGAAGAGATAAACTTCTGTTAAAATATTTCTTATATAATAATATATATGATTTGATATGATCCGAGCCTATAAGAATAAAAAATAATGAATCTAACAGTAAAGGTTCGCATGGCTCAGCGAGGAAACCATCATGAAGTTAAACGGGTAGGTCCCCCGAGTTCGATTCCCGCCCAATATGCTGCATAAAAATTTCTAAATTGTAATAACGTTTTTTCGAAGAGACAAAATGGAATATATTCACCCAAGTAGTACAATGAAAGTAGTAATGTATATATAGATTCTAATTTTTTAAATAATTTTTTCTTAAATTTGAAGATTTTGTGCGTCTGAAAAAGATGCCTAAAAGATGCCCGTTAGACGCGTAAAAAGACGCTTAAAAGATGCCTGAAAAACCTCCGAAAAGATTCATAAAAGATGTCCAAAAAGGCAACTTTTTTTCGTCTTTACGTACATCTTAAAGATATCGAAAAGACCTGTGAGAGACGACTTAAGTCGCACAGTTTTGTAACAAAGAGCTGTTAAAGTCGTACACAGTACGTGGAAAAGACGTGAAAACGACGTTCCACAGACTTAACGTACGACTTAAAGACGTACGTTACGTCTTGCGTCAGGCAAATTTTAGACGTACTTTAAGATGTCTTTGTGCTATCTGGGAACCCAGATAGCACCCGACTTCCCGTAGACGTCTGTTCTACGTCTGTAATGAGACGTCTTGTCGGAGATGTCATCTAAAAAGACGCCTAAAAGAAGTCTAAAAAAACGTCTGAAGACGTCTCTAAGACGTACCATTTTGTAACACAAGACATTGAGGAGACATTAGGGAGCCGTTTAGACGTCTGTCTGTCTCAGTGCTATCTGGGCGAGAAAGGTTACGCTCTAAGAACTTGTTGTAGAGAAATTGTTTTCAAGATTTTCATAGTTTTTATTGTGTCGCCCGAGTGTACGTTTGTATGGACAACGAAATAGTTGTAGAACAATAGGTTACACTAGAACAATAGACCATGAAATGTAACCCGCTAATTAGTTTATCCTCTGAAAAATGGTTTTTTACATTTCTTTCACAATACAAATGGCGACTACCAACCAAAAGAGAAATGAATTCTCTCACCGAAAATATAGATGTATGAACTTTTTCCATCCATTTAGTCTGTAAAATCGAGCCCTCGAAAGTGGTCGACATAATTTTATGAAACACCTTTGTACATATATACATCGGTATACATATATATATTTACTATACAACATATATATACAATATATATATATATGTATATATATTTTCTTATAAATGTTTATAAAACACATTTCTTCGTTTCACATTTATATATATAATACATAATAAATAAAACACATTTTTTATTTATAAAAATTATTTCCGAAGACTAGAGAAGCATTTTCGTTAATAGAGTTTTTATTTTATATAACTTATCGTAGCCCAAATATGTTAAGCAACAAAGTAAAACAATCGTTCGTTGTTTACGCGAGTACTTTTCTTGGCCGTCAGAATAGCGTCAAATGTAATTCGAGAAAGATGACAGTTATAATAATTGTACCTTTTTTTCATCGTCTACGTTTTTACTTTGATATTGTTAAAAAGAAAAAAAAAAGAAAAATACATATATACATATAATATTGTAGGGAAAATATACAACGTTATGCGTGATTTATATTTAATTAATAAGTTTACTAACTTTAAATTATACACAAATACGTAAATTTATTGCTATAACGTTTCATACACCATCCTCGACGCAATTCCTGATGTTTATGAGGAAGATCGTGACTATGCTGATACGCAGGGGCAATAAAAAAAATGTATCGTTCGTTTAAAGTGTAACTCCCTACTTCTTCGAATGACTTTCTCAGTCGACATGCATAATAATATTCGGAACTCTGTCGTGCACAGTTATATACAAGCGCACGCAGAGCTAAAAATATTATTATGTAATACTTTTGGCTCATATATATATAAGAAAAAACCCGAAACCCTTTAATTTAAAGACTGGACAATTATGAGGATCTTTGTGCAATGAATCCTCTGCGAAAGAAAATCTCACTGTTCATCGAATTGAAAATATTGTTTCCGATGCATGCATTTGATCATATTTTATTGACGACACGTTTCCAAGGGAGTTTTATTGTACACAAATGCAAAATTATTTGTATCGCAAAACATATAAATACTACTCAATATAGTTTCATTATGTTATTTTTATTGTTACAAATAACCTCGGACGAGATTTCATGGAATAAATGCTTGTTAAATGATTTTTTTTCCATTGTTTCAATCCTTTCTTTACTTACTGAATGGTTTCATTTTTTCCTAACGTGTTGACCCTCGTCATCTAAAAACGATACTTTTTCATCGAAAAGAAGTGGTTTTCGTAAAGTTCACTGGCCCAAAGTATACTTACTCTTCTCATTTTTATCCAAAAGTATCATATGGACAATTGTCGCTTTCAACTACGAGAAAAAAAAGGCGTAAATGTGATAAATAAATTCGAATGATTACTCTAAAAAGGAAAACTTTTACGAAAACTAAAAAGGTCTTTGCAGCTCAGGTTGCAACAAATGTTTAAAGTGTACAAAAAGAAAAAGAAATAGTTATTACAATAAATAAATGTGTTATACTAAAAATGAAATGAATGAACTCTCGACCTCTGACTAGCATAATCTCTCAATTTAGGTTACAAAAAGCACTTCCTCACAGAGGGGTCAACAAGTATTCGTTTTCACGAGACGCGGATAAATTGAAAAAAGAAAAACGAAAATAAGAGAAATTAGGAACGAGGAAAGGGAAGGGAAGGGAAGCAGGAACGGTTGGCTTTTAGAATAGAAGCGATGTATCTAGTAGTAGACTCTGTTCAGACTTGTAATGTATTCTCCTCCGATCATACTTTGCCAATCACGTTGGTACTGAATTCATCAATACCGTGCCCACATTGTACCAACAACTTACAACATTTTAACAACTCTCTATTACTCCCAAAAGCTGCAGTTTATCGACAGACGCGACTATAATACAAAGCAAGGGCACTTGATAAAATAACTTAGTCTTCTATTCCATAATTATCTATATATAACGTACATATATAAAACAAATTATGAATAAAGAAATGATAATCAGGTCGGTACAGTATTATGACTTTTACCTTTAAAATTTGTTTGAACGCCTGATTATACAAATTGATATATGTATATATCACGAAAATGTAAGATCATAATGCGTCGAAGTCCACTCTCGAAAAAGAAAGAAAGAGAGAGAAAAAAATAGGAGCCACTCTATTCAGGAGAAAATTCTGGATGAAAGATGTACACGTGCACAGGGCGTATAATAAGCAGTGGACTACGATTCTATACGTTTCTTTTTCATTTGGGAGCATCGTGATTCTTTTTACGTTCTTTACATTCAAACCTTAGATCAATCAATCCAGTATAGATAAAGCCCACTCGTTTCAGAATAGGAACAACCAACCAAATCTCCTCGTGTATGTTAATCGTTATTAGTCATGATATAAGTAATAATGTTAATATTTGAATAAAGTAACATGATGCGCAGTCAAATATTCATGGAATACTTGGCTGCGCGGAGGTCATGCGAGGATCCACCACAGTTATCTTTCCACTGTCAATGCTGTCCTGTTTTTCTTTACACCATATATATATATTATATCGAATTTATTAGTATATATATATAGTATAAATATATACACGCACGCTAGTTTTAACAATCTTTCGTCACATTCATTCATGCATACACGTAACTTCAGAAGAGAGGAACGTCTCCGCGAAAGCAAAGTCCCCTCCAACTGCTCTTCGATCGCGCGCTTTCGCTTCGGATATTATTTAAATCTTCCGTTGCTGTCTTTGTTCACCGAGTAATTATTATTTCTCTTCCAATGATTCCCGTTGCCGTACTCCTTTGTTTCCTTTTCTTCTTAATTTGAACTTCACTTCAATTCACAATGACTTATCACATGGTTTTTTTCTGTTTCTCTTATTTCTTTTTAAACACTATTATCAAGTCAGCTCACTGTTTGATACAAGGAACGATAATACAATTGAATATTTACGAACACAACATTTTTTTTTGTCATGCTGAATAATGTAGCTTGTCTTGTAGAAAGACGCAAGCTCCTGGACTTGCGGCGACCAGTCTCGCATCTCTCGCAATATTTTATATAGTCGGCCAGTAAGTATAGTTGTAGAAGTGGTGGAGGTGGTGGTGGTGGTGGTGGCGGTGATAGTGGTAGTGGAGTGGTAGTGGTAATCGTGGTATTGGTGATGGTGATACTATCCGGGTTTTTAGTATTTACAGTTCATCATAGCAATCGCTATCTTTTTCCCTAAGATGAGATGGTGTGCAATTCAGTGTTCAAGATTTGGCATGTATTAGCATATCAAAGATTTTGTCTTTAGTTCCTTTCCACTACGAACTGCTTGACGCGTTCATACCACTAAACATGCCAATACTAAATGAGGATTGTTGCTGTTGTTGAATCTGTTGTTGTTGCTGCTGCTGATTATTCGCTTGACGGCCATGCTTTGGCACTGGAGGTTGAAGATATTCGTGTTTAGCTAATGTCAATACATCTATACGTTCTTCTTTCCTATACGCTAGGCAACTTTTTATGAAAGTCTGAAAAGTTATAACGCACGTGTTAACATTCTTCTTCGAACTTCATACTCGAACCATGCCTAATTTGCAGGGGTGTGCGAAAACCCAAAATATTCTCGAAATAATCGGGACTCTCGACATCATTTATTCTTTATACATTTATAAATATATTATATGTTTAATATAATATAAATATTCACAATTATTATACAAAATTCTTTTCATTGAAAGAATGTTGTCTATCACGAATTCTTTTCAAAAGTGTTATACGTCATATTCTCGAAATTTTTTGGAAACCCGATTCCTTCGGGATCTTGAAATTTTCGGGAAACCCAATTCTTTCGGGAATCTCGGGATTTTCGGGAACCCGACCCGACTCGTCCCGATCATCGGATTCTCGCACACCCCTATTAATTTGTAGGGGTTGTGCGACAACCCCAAAATGTAGGAATCTCGATGGTCGGTTCTCGAAAGTATCGGGATGAAAAAAAGAAGATTCAATGAATAAATTTTATGTGGTTTTCGGAAACGCCTCCTCAAATATCGGAAATCCTACACCACGATTGTTTTTAAAGGAGTAGACTCGTTTTTCCAGGACTGCAACTGTTGCGGATAGAATTAGGAGCGTTATTGTTTGTAGCGCTAAGGCGGCGATAAATGGATGTATGCGAGATTATTGTAGCGAGGTACCGTATGTTGTAAAAAATGTCGTAATTCTCCGTAAAAATAAATTTATGTGAGAGATATGTAAGAAGAGCGGCGAAGGCTGGTTCGAGGGGGAGGGGGCCAGTTATTGAGCTATTGAAATAATGATGCGCGCCAACTCTTAACGGTGTAGCCCATTGTGCGGAGGAAGACACAGGGTCATCCCTAGGCTGCGGCCGCTAGACCAAGCAGGGCTAGGTACCTGAGTTTATGGTGGTCATATAAGTGAAAAGAGAAGACACAGGGTCATTCCTAGGCCGCGGCCGCCAGACCACGCAGGGCCAGGTACCTGAGATTACGATGGTGGGATCATGCACGGGAAGACACAAGGTCTTCCAGAGCCGATAGGCTACCGGCGATACCGAGGGAGTTGGTATCGCGATTGAAAACAAAACAAACCCCGAGAAGGGACAGGATTTTGGAGGAAGTCCTGACCACGTCAGTCTCGAACCAGCGCTCGTCGTGGACGGACAAAAGAAAATCACCCCGACACAGCCATTACGTTCTATTGAAATCCTCCTAACCATCGTCGAGCAAGTTACAGCAACGGTGCGTGATGCGCCTTCCCATTTCTCGATAGTGCATGCGATGGGGTTTTCAGTGAAAAGCGTTGGATAAAAGATCAATCTAGGCCGCGATCGCCCGCAAAAGTCCTATATTTACGTTTACCGTAATTTGCATTATTCGGCAGCACGTAGCTGTCGCAGCTTTATGAAAATAGCTACATGCGCAGTTTTCTGCTTCCGAATAATGCAAATTACGCCTCGTAAACGTAGAAATACTTTCAACTACTAAAAAACCCTATCGCATGTATCATCGAGAAACGAGAAGGCACATCCCACACTCTTGCAATCCTAGAAACGAATCTACCACCTTAAATCTCTAAAAATTGAATTCTTAACTTTAACATTTGGTTCACGGAGTATTAAAAGCAACTATTTTACATTATTTTACACGTCCGTAAACGTAGTGTTGAAGTGAGCCTTGTAACGGTAATCGAGTACTGGAAACCCTGAAATTTTCGAGAATCCCGAACATTCTCGGGGAATCTCCACATCGAGAATTTCAAAATTTTCAAGATCGAGACAAGTTCTCGAAAAAAATTCTCTTCTAGACCCGACTCGATATTTTCGGGTTCTCGCACGCCTCTACTAATTTGTAAGCTTATCTACAACAGCATTCGAATATATCGTATATACATATATGTACCTTTGCTTCGACGCTAACCGTTGGTTTATTTGCAAATTGAACTTCCGTAGCTTTCAAAATTGTGTTTTCTTCTAAAATTGTAGCTTGAGATTGATTATGTCCAAAAGGCTGAAAGAATATCATGCTCAGAGCTTAAAATTCATTTAGTTTACATTACGAGCAAGCATAATTCATCGAAATACATTACTGTTCAATCGTACCTTTTTACCGTATAGACATTGGTAGAATATAACACCCACACTCCATACATCAACTTTTGACGATATTTTTGGAGGATTTTTACCAATAACGAAACACTCTGGTGGAAGATACCTAAAAAGTGACACAAAACAATTATATTTTGTTAGTTGTGCGCATTATTTCACACATTCAAAGCCATACGAAGAAAATATTCATTATTAGAACTACACTCCTCAAAAGAATTAAGGGTCACTTGTGCGAACCCGAAAAATTGGTCCCACTTTACGTGATCATAACTCCGTCAAAAATTACCTTATCGATATCGTTAAACAATGGTTTGAAAGCCTGAACTTCTAGTTCCAGATGCTCTGTTTCGAATTATAGCTATGTTGGTTTTTTACAAAGTTATAGCGAGATGAAGACAACATTGACGGTTAACAAAAATTTCGTGCAACTTTGGAACATCACGCGGGGAGCAATAAAATTTTTTGATAAATGTTAATATCATTTGGAAGGGCTATCTTTCCTGTGTACATTGTGTAGTTGTTGAATATCGTGCGATTTTTTTTTATTCGAGTTATTCAACATTGAAGTAAATATTGGCTTTTTAACATTAACTGGCTCCAGAAAGCGAACAAATTATCGTAGAATCTTGTGCAAAAAAGCAATAGAAAGAGCGTTTCTTTCTCTTCAAGACACACCTTCCGTTTTTTCAATTTGGACCAGTTTTGGAAAATTTGGGCAAAACTCGATACAAAATCAAAGAACTTTCGATAGAAATGAGGTAGAGCGATGAAATTTTTTTAAAATTAAAGCTGGAACTTTGTAGAATATGGGAAAAATAGGGAGATTATGGTAAGAACGTTTTTTAACGTTGAGAAAATTCGTTAAACATGTAGAATTTCAAGAAAATTGTGGTTTTTCAATACCACGCACGGAAAAATTTGTTTAAATACATACTATACATCATTTCCCGTAGATTTTTCCACGCTGATTTAAAATCTGGTCTCAAAATTTGTCTACGACCTCAGGATTTTGCAAGAAATCGATTTTTGTGAACAAAACTAATGTAATAATTTTTTCGTTGAACAGATTTGAAATCAGCGTGAAAAAATATACGGGAAATGATATACAGCATGTTAAAAAAAGTTTTTCTTGAAAGTCTACATGTTTAACGAATCTTCTCAACGTTAAAAAACGTTCGTACCATAATCGACCTATTTTTCCCATGTTTTGCAAAGTGTCAGCTTTAATTTTTAAAAAATTTCATCGCTCTACCTGATTTCTATCGAAACTTCTTTGATTTTGTAAAAAAATCAAAGAATTTTTTACTTTCTGGGGCCAGTTAAAGTTGAAAAGCCAACATTTACTTCAATGTTGAATAACTCGAATAAAAAAAACCGCACAATATTCCACAACCACACAATTTACACAGGAAAGGTAGCCCTTCCAAATGATATTAACGCGATTATCAAAAAAATTTGTTGCGCCCCGTGTGATAGTCCAAAGTTGCACAAAATTTTTGTTAACCGTCAATGTTGTCTTCAAACAGAGCATCTGAAACTAGAGGTTTCAAGCTTTCAAACCTATTGTTTAACACGTTGAGTGCCACGCTGATTTTTCAGGAAGTCCCCGTCAGGCCACACGTACCGCTTAGAAGCGCTGAAATTGTAGGGTTGTCAGCCAGCGGTGGTTGACACGGCCTAAACGGAAAGTCTAGTGTCAGCCACCGACGGCTGACGTGGCGCTCAACGTGTTAACAATATCAATACGGTAATTTTTGACGGAGTTATGATCACGTAAAGGGGGATCAATTTTTCGTGTTCGCACAAGTGATCCCATAATTCTTTTGAGAAGTGTATATTTTATATCTCTAGCGTATTTGGAGAGGTAGACAGTCTACGATTGATTTGGTTTTATTTAGCCCTCCGCAATCAAAATATTTGTTGCATTATTAAATTTGTATTGAATAAATTACTAAACGTATTTAATATTTTAATAAACTACTGAAAGTATTGTACGAGGTATTACATCAGTTTTATATCGATCAAATTAAGAAAATCATATAAAATGGAAATATTTCAGGCCGGAAGAAAAATTCGGTGTTTGCATTAGAATAAATTGAGTGCAAAGGGTTAAAGATGGCTAAAAATTATTTCTATTGCCAGCAAATATATTTTTCTATATGGTTATGTGGACATTGTTTTTATATGGAGAGGTAGAAAGTCGCACAATGAGACACAGCTGAGTAATTACTGTCTATTCAATTATTCATAACTAGACTGCGGATCTTTATGCATTTAGGGTAAACGTACCAGTTACCGTGTTACCCACCCGGTTATCGGACACAAAACAAACTTTAGAAATTAATAAAGATTACATGAAGTACCTAGTATTACTTTATTTCGAGAAGTAAAATTGATGTTTCCCCTTCGTATATAAATAAAAAGTATTACAATAATTTTTGTTTAAGATATAGAAACCATTAATTAAAAACCTTATTTCCCGAGACAACGCTATTTTTCGTTTCCGATTATAAAAAATACTAAGAAACTGTGATACACCAGAGGATAATAAAATAATGATTTTATTATGCTCTACGACATAAAAAAAAGATTAGTTAATTTGTTATCACAGATTTTTTGTGTCCCATAAATAGGACCAAAACGTCAGATTGAAACTTTGGTAATATTTCTTTTGCTTTTGAACAAAATCGTCCAGAAAAATTTGACAATACAGAAAAAAGGTTGATAGTCAATCGTTTCTCACAAATAATGCAAAATAAATTACTGACTGCCTTCGAATTAATAAAAAACTTCCAAGTCATCACTAAATATACGATAACTGTTACCTTCACCCTATGGTTTATGAAAATTTGCAAGTAATGCTGGAGTATCAAGTTTGACAGAATTTAATACGACTTTTATTTATTTTGAACCTACAAATGTTATTACCAATGAAAATAGGATTTTATTTGGTACCGCTTTCTTAAAATTTATCTACAAAAATTAAAAATTGCATAAGCATCTGCAGTCTATTCATAACTAATAGATTGACAAAACCGATAGCTGCAAACTATAGTAAACAAAGCGTTGCTAAAAAGAGAATCATGGAAACAATATAAATGCACACTTGTTGTATTTCTCGAAACATTACCAAATCGAAGTTATTTGCGTAAAAAAAAACTGAAGAAATTAAGACTTGTTAACGATTCTTTTCCAACCTTCTTGCATTTTCAATACGTGAGCAAATAACTGCATCGTACGGCAGAAGAAAATTTGAGGAATGATTCTACAAGACAACAAAAGATGAAGATCAAAAGCACAAGAATTACGATTTTCTGCCTCTAGCACTGTGTCTCTGGAAGAGAGTCACCGATACTGTTCCTCTTGATTCGACTTATACGTATACGCTGCTATTGACAAATCAGCAAGATTTGAAACCGTTAATAATTCGAAACAGAGTCATCATTTGTTTGGTTTCCTTTCAGATTGACTTGTAGGGTAACACGTTTAAATGTTTGATACTTCGCAGCGTATACGTGTAAGTGAAATCAAGAAGAACAATGTCAGTCAACATCATGCTAGAAGCAGGAAGATATTAGTTGACTTGAAAATAAAACCATAATTCTTGTGCTTCCAATCTTTATCTTTTGTTGTCATAGAATCATTCCTTAAATTTCCTTCTTCGTATTATAATACAACGTATCTTTACATTCTCTGCGAAAACTTTCTCTTCCGTCATGATCTACCGGTTAGTTTAGTAAATCAGCAAATCGAAACGCATGCGTTCGAATGACGCTTAGCACTAGAACTACCGAGCACTAACCGCAATTGGCATGCAGTGCCTTATAATAATGAGAAAATTGTATATGTTTCGATTCTGTACCAGTTTTGTTTAAATATATACTTTGATAGAGAAGTTGACTAAAAAGATTTACAATTTTAATATTTCTAATAGAAGAATTCAGGAACAAGTGATTTTGACTCGTCCGGTAATTCTAGTGTTAAACGCATGTACACGTACCAGTAGGTACCAGCTCCTTGAGATGTTAAATCCATTCCATGGTCTGGATTGTAGTTCTCCTCGTCCATTACTTTACTCAATCCAAAGTCTGTAATTTTTATCTCTCCGCAAACATTACCTTCGGTTAATAATATATTACCTAAAAAATGGTTATGCCAATGTAGTTTTATTTAAGAGATCCATGAAAATTAAGAAAAGGAAGAAACCTTACCTGGTTTTAAATCATAATGTATGACTGGGGGCTTTATTTCATTGAGGTATTTTAATGCAGACACAACTTGCATAACTATAGATCTCGCTTCTCTTTCAGGTATAGTTTTATGCTGAAAACGAGAAATATTTGGTAAGGAGAATATCTGCGATACGGGTAAGGAGCGGTGTCTAGATAATAATGATGATACGCACCTGCTTGAGGTAAAAATCTAAATCATGGCCATCACAATATTCCAAGACAGTACAAAAGGAATTGGCATCAATTTCAAACACATCGTACAACTTCACAACACGAGGATGATCAAGAGCTTTATGAATATTATATTCTCGTAACGCATGTCTGTGTGAAAAAAATCACGAAAATAATTTAACGGAAACTTCTGTAAAAGTACTGTACGCATATAATACAATATGTGCAGTCTAAATAAATACTCGACGAAAACAATACTACGATGCTTTTATGATAGTTGATCCTATCGATTCTAATTGGTTCGGTTCACATTCAACGGTATCAACTACTTACTTAATATAATTAGCTTTCTTGTCCTCTTTCCAGTCTTTATTCAGTTGATGCACTTTACACGCAACGTATCGTTGCTCCTTTAAGTCAAATGCCTATAAAAAGTAATTGGTATAGACACTAATTAGACAATGATCGACGGCAAGTATAAATCTTGTTGGAATTATAATATCATTTCTGTTACCTTATGCACTTCACTGAAGCCACCTTTCCCTAATAACATTAATAGAAGGTAACGTTCGTTCAACACAGGATGTGAGTTGAATCTCGATTGGTCCTCGTTATGAATACGTTTCAACTCTCTGATGTGTAAGTTTCTTTCTCTTTCGAGTTTTTCCATTTCTAGTTGCAGATCTGCATCCTCTTTTTTCAACGCACTTTGTCTTAACTGGAAATTGAAACAAACACATAAATACGTGGGAAACAGATACATTCACAATGGATACAGTCGTCTCGGAATCATGTGTAAATACATTAGGATAATTGCGAACGTTCGTGTCCGATTTTCAGAGACCTCAAGATTCTCTTTAAAAAGAAGCTACGCAGTTTTCGTTTACGAAAAAGAAATCGACCAACTTGTAAAACGTTGAGAAACAATTATAGAAAATAATGGTGATTATATTGTATAATTAAAATGTAACCACTTGCGTTTTATTTGGAAATGAGGCGAGAACTTTTGTAATCTAATCTAATATAACTAGATGAATACATACGGTAGCGGACAAAAGTTTAAAACCGCCCTAAAGAAGACGATAATTTTTTTTAATATTGTACTATACGATTTGAACTTTTGGGGAAGCTAGAGCAATTAGTTTACTAAAGGATGTGAAAAGAAATTTTTTCAAAAATTGCAATTGATCGGAATTGTTGAAAAAATACTAAAAGTTGAATTTTTAACTTTTTTTCACGATTTATTGCCAAAAATCGTGAAAATCTGCGATTTTTGCCATCTTTAAAACGTTTGTAGCTCATTGCAACGTCGACTGATTTTGACGAAATTTTCAGAATATGTTTAATTGACACAGATCTATACAAAACGTATTTTTTAAATTTTCGATATAGGCCCACATAAAAATGTTAAAAATTCAACTTTTAGTATTTTTTCAACAATTCCGATCATTTGTAATTTTTGAAAAAACTTCTTTTCACATCCTTTAGTAAACTAATTGCTCTAGCTTCCCCAAAAAGTTCAAATAGTATAGTACAATATTAAAAAAATTATCGTCTTCTTTAGAGCGGCCTTAAACTTTTGTCCGCTACTGTATGTATTATATATTGGATAATTGTAAAACGTTGAGAAACAATTATAGAAAATGGTGGTAATTATATTGTATAATTGGTTGATAAAATTGTTATTTTGACAATTTGACACAGTTTTTCTCGAAATAAGTTATACTTTTCCATTATTTGTAAGTAAGTTTGTCCAAAACTTTGTGACTTTTATTTTTTTAATGCGAAACACATAACCAAAAAACCTAAGATGCAAATATTAACTCATCAATTTGAATAAAAAATTATCGAAAGATAACTGTTTACCTTATTATTTTACCGATTTTTCATCACTGTGTCAATTTGATACTGAGGGACAAATTCAGTTCATGAAATGAGGGACGGACGAGGGTTAAAATGTAACCACTTGCGTTTTATTTTTAAATTAGGCAGGAACTTTTGTAATCGCCTAATCTAATATATACTCCCATCCATAAGTCACCGGACACTTATTCAAATTTGGATGCAGACAATTTTTTGTCATTAAAGGACCTATATTACGAAATAAAAATGGTGCTTACTAATTCTTTCTAATTCAGAGAACATGTAAAGCTGGAAGCTTGTATTCTTTAATTACTATTTTGTTGAATAATCATCCCGCAATTTCTCAATATCTTATTTCCAACATTTATTCAAATAGTATATGTATATATTTATTGGATATGGGAAAAAGTTTCCGCCCTTTTGGAGATGTCGTTGTACTTAAGTACCGATCGCGTATTTGATGGAACGTAGTACATGTTTTTGAAAGCTCTATGTGTAAGCTTCAAAACGCAGTTAGTGGCAATTGTTTCGAGCGTGAACAGCAGTCAATTTTTCGCATGAAAAATGTTGACTTTTGTTCCAAGTAAGCACATTTGCGGGAACTCCTTTAAAAACCATGATTTCGACGTAAAGGCAAATATTGCGATGGTGTGCCAAAAAATTCGAAGATACAGATTTCCCAGCATTACTTGATGGAAATCCACGTCAAACACTTGCAGAACTGTCAATTGAATTAAACGTCGATCGATCTACTGTTGGGAAACGTTTTCACGCTATGGGAATTGTGTACACGCTTCTTTTCGACAAAAAGGGGCGGAAACTTATTCCCATACCCAATAATTGTCCATTGAAATAAGATAATCAAAATAAAACAATAACATCAAGCTGGAAGCTTGTACTCTTTAATTACGATTTTGTTAAAGATAAGCGAGTGTTCGGTGATTTATGGACGGGAGTGTATCTATAGATGAATATACCTTGAGTATTTCATCAGCTTCATAATACTCCTGCAATGTGTAAGATCCAGGTACTGCATCTGGTTTTAAGAATGTAGCTTCTGTGCCATTATGTAAGGATGGTTGTGGCTGACTACGTTTTCTACCAGTTTCACTATTCGATGGCCTCTTTTTGACAAGCAACTTTTTCTGCTTATCAATTTCTTCCCTCTCAGTCGCGATCTCTTCTTGCCGCCGTGCTAATTCTTGAAACGCGTAACCGTCTGTCCAATTCTCTTGAAATGTCGCACCCACCCTCTGAGTCACAAATTGACCCAATCTCAGTCTATTTTGCATACACCTTTGCCTAGCCTCCTTTTTTTCTATATTTGATTTTTCTTTCAGTAATTTCTTTACAACGTCTATACACTTATTTATATGGGATTTGTGCTGCTCAATAAGTTTTTGTTGATTAGCCACTTGATGCTTAAGTTCATCCGTTGTCTAGAAATAGAAAACATGCGGAATCGATGTTATAGTCGTATCCACGCGTAATGTCGTACAAAATGTATCATTGCATTCTTGATAAAATAAAATTTTCTATAATTTGAATAATAATACTACAGCATAATATTTTAGCAAAGAAATATACAGGAATAGCTTTATTCTACCTTAGATTTATTCATTTAATATATTATATATGTATATATATATATATATATATATATATATATATATATATCTTCTTGCTCTATACAAATAGATCTTTTTCCAAAGTAAACTTTTAATCATTCTACTTACTCTATTTAATTCTTCAATTTTGTTGTTACGTAATTCTAAATCTGAAGTAGCTTGTGTTTCGAATTCCTGTATCCTCTGGCAAGTAAGTTCTGTCTGGAATACAATTAATACTTCTTATAGTAATTAAAAACAAATCACTGTAACATCTGATACATTTGTCAGCATAGTTCATAAATACCAGATACCTTGCTGCACCCAGATAAAGATAACAGATATTAAATTGCTTATTCGATTATAGTTCTAGTCTTAATACGTATTTCGTAATAAAGTGAGTCCTTGTTAGTCGATTAAGATAGGCTGACTCTTTTTGTCGTTAAAAGTACAAGCTACAGGACAAAATTCAAACATTTTCATCGAACGTAACTATCACACAGGCAGCAAGGAAAACACCAAAAATGTATGCATGTATAAAACTGTAGAACACTGTGCAATGTGTGCATTATATATTATTCTCTCTTTAGAAATTGACAATACTTTCTATGCTGAATTGAATTTTTAGCTTCTACGTTGAAACAACTTGTCGATACAAGAGCGACAAACATGCACACGTTTTATGCTTTTATCCTGGCGACTGACACAAACTTAAAATTTAATAACTTAGACGAGGAGTGATGTTACAAGGTAGCCTAAACTCCTATGGTAACAAATGGATACAGTGCTACAGTCCAATCAAAGGTTGCCTGAATTTACCGCAAACATCTGACAAGAAATGCCCATTATAAAATTAAATATGCAAAGTATGATTGAACGTTCTCAGCGGAGCGCTGGAGTAATTGGATTGCTAACGAGTAAAATAGGAGGCAGTAGGTATACAATGTTCATGAACTATGTAATTATGCTGAGTTTGTTAGCTTTTTTACATTTAAAGGTATTACAGACTACTATCGTTTCTCTGTTAAGAGAAAAACATATGCTATCGATGCACACAATCTCTAAACACAAGAACAAATTTTTATACATATATATCCCTTGTCGTATAATGCTGTACGAAATTTTGAAATTCATTCGATGCTATTTCGTGTATCTTTCGTGGCATAAAGAAATTAATTAGCAATTTGAAACAGGAAATTCTATGCAATTGATACTATATTACGTGCTTCACAGACAGAATTTTGTATGGGTCGTTTCTTATAAAATGCTTGCAAAAATTATCGAATTTTGCTTACATTTGGGGTGTTAGTCTTCGCTTGCCTGACCTGGCTTGTCCTACTGAGGTTGGTAGGCCTTACCTGCACCTGCTTGCTGACCATCGAGCCTGCAGGTTGTGTCGAGGCTGGTGGAGGAGGAGGTAGTGGTTGAGGATGAGGTCTTGGCGGCTGCATCAATGAAGAAAATTCTGCCACTGACGAATTGGGTGTTGTTACTTGTGGTGAAAGGAGTTGTTGAGGCGATGGTGGATACTGTAGAGAAATAATCACAAGAAATATCAGACAGGACATAAAGGAATCAACTTGCAATTGTATTACAGTCAAACCTCGATAAGTCGAACCTCTTCAACTCGAAAACTTTGTTCATTCCCTTCTGCTGCACTTTAAACCTCTATAGATCAAAATAAGACTTCCTTTAACTCGAATTATTTTCCACAAGCGTGTAAGCTAAACAAGCCAAAACAGCGGTAAATGTTTTGCCAAGTTTCATAGAAAGATGCGATGATATTGAAGCAAATGTATTCTCCCCGCTATGGTTACCGTTGGAAATTCGTCGACAATCACAGATTTCTTTAACACGTAATAGTAATATGTAGACTGCAGATCTTTACGTAAAATAAAAATTGTCTACATCGATTGCAAGAAGTAGAAATCAAATTGAATGTTATTTCTTCCCTTAATGATTTTAACCCTTTGCACTTCGAATTATCTTTCGATTTTGTTGCCAACAACTCCCTACTATTTTAAGTGTTTCATTTGAAATTTATTTCAAAGACCAGTTCCTTGACTGCTACTTATGTTAAACAATTTTGTTTACTAATTATATTAAATATAGCTCTGAGACTTTGATGTAATTTATATTTGTGGAACTTCTACTTGTTTTTAATTAAAAAACACGACTTAAATAAATAAAGGAGAAATCAAATGCATATAAAAACTCGTCTCATTTAGATTTTCCTTTCTCCGGTGTCGAGTCGCACTCGACAAAGGAGTGCAAAGGGTTAATGGAAGAGAAATCATATATTGACATTTTGAATTTTTTAAATTTTCCAACAATTTTGAGTTTCGCAGATCCGAAGTCTAGTAATATGTAAGAGCCTAGTAGATTATACTTACTATATGTACATAATAAATAACTGATCTCGAAAAATTGAGCTTTTGTTTCTTTAAAACAATTACAATCAGCAAATTATTAACTCTTGTACAAACTCCGATAAGTCGAAGTTTCTGTAAGTGGAAGAGTTTAGTTCTTCCCTTGAGATTTGAGTTGTCGAGGTTCGACTGTATTTAAATAGAATTGAGAATTTGAAGGACGCAACAGTTTAGACATATTTACCATAGGGTAACCCTGTTGAGGGGAGGGACTTTTAGCACCACCATGCCGAATAGGGCTATTGCCCAAATGATGCTTTGGAAAATACTCATTGATTTTTTTATTTTCAAGGGCAGCGACAGATCTAGACCCTTTACTCCCTACAGGTCCCCCCGTAACTCCTCCACCTCCATCATCAGCTTTACGCTTTCTTTTCCTTTCCGAAGGAGTCCTTGGTACCTTTTCCGGAGTATTTGGGTCTACCTCCTTATCACTATGCGATGAGCCTACAGTTACATCCAAACGAACACAATTACAAAACAATGTCTCGAGGATTTCTATAGTACGCGTTATATAATTTGTATTTTTGTTATTGTGCAGCATCGAAGATGCGTAACTTACCAGTGCTCATATTCGAATCTTGACTATGAACCGACTGACCAGAGTTTACAGTTGATTGGGGTGCCATCTGAATTTGTGACCCAGCAGACATCTGAAATAAAAAGAAACTTATGTAAAATAATACGTTGGACGTGTATGGTTTTTTTTTCTTTTTTTTCTAAAGAAACGTTCGAGTAAAATCACACAAAGAAAATCAATATCTTACTAACAGAATCGCACATGTAATGGTAAAATACTAGAACGAGGGGCATAGAGCATATTATGTAGATTTATTTGCTGTATTTATCAACCCTAAAAAATTTCGTACAAGCCTGTTTAGAGAAACAACATGGAGAAAAGTATCGCATCGCGAATCAAGATATTTGATATTCGTAGTAGAGGTTACACTTCGAAAATCGTACCGGCGCATAAAATATTGGCCAACGGAGATCGCATGTTATTAAAAGATACGTTATACTGTAAAAAGTCGGTGAAATGGGCAGAGAAAGACTCCAGAGGAAAATAGGAGAACGAAGACGTACAATGTGCGAGTGAGAAAGAAGTAAGTAGGTTTAATAAGAAATTGTAAGAGACAGTATCAGAGAGAGTGAAAGAATAAGAAGAAGAAGAGAGGAAGAGCGAGAGGAAAAGACAGAGAGAGAAGTGACACCTTCCAGGATAGCCTATGGTGGAGCCCCATAGTCGTATTTGCTACTTGGGTTAACAGACAGTATGTCAACCATAGACACGGTTTCGCGCACAATTTGTAGGTAAATGTCAATAGGACCGTATGAAGAAAATGTGCGATATATGTTTAGAGCTAGAGGAATCACGACAAAATGGAGGAGTGTAGCAGAGGGGGGTGGCGGAAGGGCAGGGAGTTTACGGGGCTAGAGAAGAGGGAAGAAGGAAGGCGACGTAAAACAGAGAGGGGGTGGAAGTGGAAGTAGAGGAACAGAGAGAATGAGAGATAGAGAAGGGGGGTAGGAGGTAAGAACTCGATGGCAGAGGAGTGGTTGGATCGGGAACCACGAACGCATACCGCAAGGGGGCAGTTTTACTCACTGCTTCACTTCTGAACTCTGGTCAGGCCGGCTAGTTAACTGGCTTTCCTATCTTACATACTTTTCTACATACGCACCAAATACAGCCGCTAGGCGAGTTGATTTCGATTAACAGCAACGACAACCGCGACGACACATTACGTCACTAGGTTCGTGACGTCAGTCCTCCGATAAATTACGCACTCTTATTATTATTATCGGCGGCGTGTCAGCCACGTTTACTCTGCGCGCGGTTAAGAACCCGGATTAATGGTAAGTCCTCATGGACGCGGTCACGCGTTTGCGCGTTTGCCAGGCGGAACGCACACGTTCGAATTCCACGCTCTGTCACTGACGTGCACACGCTGCTTGCTTACGATTAAAACATCGCCCTACCGCAAACCACCTCGAATATGGATGAATCCTTCAAAAACTCCATTCACTTGAACTTGCTGTGCTCCCTTCGATACAATTTTTTTTTCTTTTCCTTCTTTTTTCGAATCATCGTTCTGCCCGCGACTCGTACCTCGTACCTGCCCTGTACGTTCTATCGTACGCATTAACGGTCCATCCGCACGTCAAATTCCATTTTATTTATTATGTAGGTTTGGTCACACTAGTATTTTCTTTTTACGGCGCAATACGTTTAAACACTGGCAATGCAGGCGGTTCACAGCTTCCATAATCAGTATTCACGTTTGTAGGAACTATTTTGAGATATACACAGGAACGAAAGATTTACATTTTATCGTTTATATTCTTCTTTCTTTCTGTTTTACAATGTATTCGACATGTGTTCATTTGATAAAATAGTACATTTAAGTTATACACTGTACGGACAAAACTATTCGATCACAACGGTAACTGCACAATCATTTTATTGTTCCTCACATTTTCGTGAAACATTAATACAGAACTTGGTCGATAGTCCATTCGATTAGACTAATATATATCACGTATATGTACAAGCGGTACATTTTCGATATTTCTACAATTTTCACCAAACACCACCAAAATACTCAGATATGTATATGTACGGTAAAGTTGAGAAGGAAGTAAACACAGTGTCTACAAATAGTATCGACGGAAAACTATAACGAAAAACTGTGTGTATTTTGTTACACAGAAGAAATATCCGAAAAATGCTATCAATTTGCTAACGTGTGAGAGAATCGCGTACGGACATGCTCCGGCATAAGTAACATGTATGCCCGTCTGGCAATGTTGTACGTACGAAATACATGAAGCGAGATCTCGGTTACTTGGCTGAGTAAGTAGGAAATTTCTGGATTACGAGAATATTCATTGTAGTAGATAGAAAACACACGTGATCGTAGATCGCCAATTAGAAGAACGACGAGCTTTGAACGCGAGACTCGATGGTCTACGAACGTTTCGTTTCACTTGCTCATACTGCATACTTTGCAAAACATGCCAAAAATCCAACAGAGGGGATAGGAAACTTCCTTATCGATGAATCAATGGCCGTGCCCGGAACTGGGCTAGAGGGCCGGGAAATCGTTCCTCCGGCAGCGATTTGCTTTTAAGACGGACGGGACAGGACGGTCTGTATTCGTGCGGTTAGGCGAGTGTGCGAAACGCTCGCCGAGAGTTACATGCGAAAGTGGTGACATATACGAACCCAGTGAATCGGGACATGCGGATTTTACAGTGCACTCCTCTAACCCAGACGATCTGGCTTCGGTATGGCCATAACCACGAAGTCGTATCGAACGATTTAAACACCGCACATATATAAGCTATCTCTTCAACTCTGACGGAGTGTCAGCTAGCTCACTTGGTGTCTTCCTCCACAGTGCAGTTCCACTTGTAAAAGTGGCGTGCAGTTAGCACGCCGGGTAAACAGCAATAGTAACAGCACCAACAGCACCGAGTGCCGTCAATGGCCACGATAAACGGCATTACGCGTACGTTTCACGGGCCACAACCGAGCCAAAATCCCCGGCGTGGACTCGCCTAATCGAAACGGAACTGGAACTGTCCGACCACCGTGCCCCGCTCGCATACTACTATCTAGCGGAGGTTTCTCTCTTTCTCCCTTTCTCAGTCGCTCGCTCGTTTGCTCGCTCGCTCGTTCGAACGTTCGTTCGCTCTTTCGTACGTTCTCGCGCTCTCTCTCTCTCTCTCTCTCTCTCTCTCTCTCTCTCTCTCTCTCTCTCTCTCTCTCTCTCTTTCCTCTCTTCCTTCTGTTCTCCGCTCCGCTCCGCTCCTATGTACGGCAAATGAGCAACGCGCGAGATTCCGAGATGCGGCAAAAGGTGCAACCTCCACCTCCCCGCGACGCCACTGCCGCCCTGCGATCACAACAGACAGAGAAGAGAAAGAGAGAAATTCAGCGAGAGTGAGAGAGAAACCCAGAGAGATCGAGAGGCCCATGAGAGGAAGCAGAGAGAGAGGAAGAGGAAGGCGAACAGAGGTTGGGGAATCGGTGGAGAGGGATGGACACGGCGAGTCAGTTAGAAAGAGAGCTAGCTGACTGAGAGAGAGGTTTTTGCAGGGGGGGAGAGGGTCAGGAGAGGCGAAAGGGGAGGAAAAGGGAGCCGGAGGGAGGCATATGAGACATTCCTTCAGTGAACGGGTCGACCGAGTGTGAGTGCAAGCGAGCCGGTAAAATCGATGTGGCGAAGTGTGGCTGTGCCACTACGGTGTGCAAAGGGTGTGTTGTACCCTGTATGCTGTATGCTGTATGTGATCGGTGCTCTACCTTGTGGCGTTATTTCGTATAGTAATACAATTCGACGTATTTCTCGCTAAATCGATTCAATTCACCGAATTCTACAGAATATTTCACTCGCGGAAGCACTTTCGCGAAAATTTCACGTTATATACCCAAACTCTTCGATGCTTTCGAGTTACAATGCATTTTCAACCCAACTGTCACGCAATAGTTCCTTAACACACACAAGTCTCTGCTTCAATTATTTCCCCTTTAAACATTATGCCTATTATTTTTCTTATTTCTCTTCAGAAATTACGATGTTTACTTGCAAACACATCTGCCACACGATTCTTCGCTGTGCAACCCGACGTTCGTTTCAATTGTCACGATAGATAATACGTTTAATCTTATATCTCGTAACCGAAAATATTCGATATAAATTTGATAATAGTGTCGAGTCAAAGAAACCAAGAACAGTAGATGACAAAAGTACATACCCGATGCGAATATACAAGCTTGTCGGAGTGTGCTCGGATTCGGTTGCGACACTATTTTAATCCGTCGAATCTTGTACCGATTTGCACGATCGTGTAAGAGTGTAAGGGCATCGTGTACATAGGATGGCACCTGCCTCAGAGTTGAACATAGAGCGCCCTCACCGCGGTTTCACTAGTTACGCTCCTGCAATACGCTGTGCCGACGCGTGCTTCAGCCTGTGCGAGGGCGTATTGGCGAGATGTAGTTCCAGTGGAGGGGATTGAAAGAACCAAACGTACGTACGAGATGACGGCACGACGGACGAACATAACCGGTCGGGCGGGAGGCGGGAGGGCAGGCGAGAGAGTATGTCAGGTTTAGGTCGAACAGCACACAGCGTTTCTCAGTAGTCGCGTTTCTACGCTCCGATGGTATGGTTTCGTGGCACTTGGTCGTGCGTCGTTTACATTCTATGCACTCTTTATTTCACTTTTTCTATCGTCTTTCATCCGATCACGTATATTACCCGGTGCGGTGTTTCGCTATTATTTCGGGACAGTGGTTTCGAACAGCTTCCTCGGAAATCTTGGTGATTGTACAATGTACATATTTCTGCAATGTCTCTTGGTTTTCGTGATCTGAAAATTTCACATTCTCTACTTTCGTCACGATTTGTCTCCGACTACTTTTAGGATTGTGCAAGTGTTTCGAATTTTTTCGATGTGGACACTATCCGTGAACATGTTTCCGAACAAAGGAACAGAACGGAAGCAGTGCTATCGCTGAGCAGTGTCGCAACATTTCGGAAACTGTGACAACGTCGCACCAACATTCCCTTCGTCGTCGAGTGGATACACCAGTGTTTTCGACTAATGTGACGCGCAAGAATTCGGCTAGATTCGGTGTAACTTGATGTTCGTGAATTGACAAATTACGGAGTTCGCTCGCGAAGTGTTAGAAATTTGTATCAAAAATTCTCGGTAACAACGGTACGTTTTCTTCGATTTATTACATCAGGAAAAAAATTCGCGCTCCGCTATTGCGTAGCGGTGCATAAAATTTTCTAAACTAAAGTTGTAGAAATATGTAAAAAAGTGACAAATAAAAATTTGTTTTTGGATACACGAGGAATGAAAAGTGAATGTCCTAACACACGTGAAATCCATGTTCGTTCGATCGACTAGATGTACGCGAATTTAGAAAACTGTGCGCATAATTGACAGCTGACAAGGATTTTTCAAGTTCGCGCGAGCCCGTTTTTGTTACACGATACGAATTCGATTTTTCGCGAAAATATGGAAGAAGTTTTGAGAAAGATGCGAGAGTAAGAAAGAAGCACGCAGAAAAAGGAATACGGGCATGGCTGGCAGGCTCCTAGACCTTGCAATGCCATTCGATAGCAGAACAGAGCGGCAGTGGCAAGAAGAGACACGGGTGTTTGATGTGACGGCAACATAGCAATAACTATCCCCACTCTTGGGGTGGAAGCGGCCAGTGTTTCCCCCTCTCTCGGTTGGCTTAGCCCCCTCCAATGAACTCCCAATAGGTCGCACACTCATTAGCCCAGTCGCGCGCGATTCTCTCCCTCTGGCCCGTGATGCCGCATGTCGCCGGCCGATCAGCTGGTCGGCCACGCGGAGTTGCCTCGTTGTCTCGGCTTGCGCGCAGCTCACTGTTTGCCCACGCGGTTTTCTGTGTATACCGTTCAAGGAAGGTTAGGTACTTCCCCCACCTCTCTGCTCTTCCATAGAAACGGCGCGGCGCGGCGTGTGCGCACTGCACGTTGCAAGGACGTCTCTAGATTTTGCTCCAGCTCACGGATGTCGCTCGCAGTATCAGCACGATTATTATCTAACCTTTTCATCTTTTCCTCTAAACGAACAGCAAATCACTTTTTCGAAAAGCAACGCCACTCCGGCGTACGGTTTAATCGATTCTTCCGTTACCGAACGCGAATAATAATACTTTCACGTTGAATATTTATACGAACGGAAATACCTGAACGTCTCATCAATGTGGTATCAGGAAAATTATGCTCGTCATTAAAATGAGTTTACGTGCGGATCGCGTATTACGTCCGTGACGTGTTCTCGACATTGAATAACACGGTGCATAGATGGACAAAAGCAACGCGATATTGTTGCGCTTTCATCCGATATCTGCGAAACGAAAAATACTCAAACTAAATCTCATATAATTTAGTAAACGCGAGCACGATGTTATTTAAATCGACAAATTTCAAGCAAACATCGTTACGATGGAGTAAAGGATTTTGACGTATAAATAAGACTGTGCAGAATATTTTTACAAGTTGACTTTCGTTTTTGAATTTCTGCGAAAAGGAACAGTTTCTAGAACAAAGATATGGCGAAACACTTGGAAACGTTGTCGTGTTAATAACGAGTGCGCATGCTGTAAATACTTATTGTGAAAGTTACAACACGATCACATGAAGTAGTTTACGGGTCAACGGCACACGACGGTTGATAACTCTGCCTGTAGAAGGATACACGAGAAATACTGGATATTGTGAAATAAAGCTTACCTACTTATTAAATCGTTAATTACAATTTTGTTATTTCTATTAATGAAATACTTTACTAATTCTACTAACTTTCAAAAATGAATATTTTGCGAATCAAATTATAATTCGGAGAACTGTATCGAGTCTTTCGTTGGTTAATTTATTATTCGGATAGGTCGCGTACAATGTTCACGTGAAATTATAAGACTGCGGCCTTCCGTTTGTTTTCGCAGCGCAGGAAAACGAGAATTTGAAACGGAAATACGTGTTTCGTCAAAATCGGACCGATGATCCGTAAGGACGATTTACAGCGAACCGCGCGGTTTCCATCTTAGTTTACGTGCATCGTGACTCTTGTTCTCTCCTCTGCGTTTCTTCCGAACTGCACGGGAGACATTTGGATGGAGACCGAGCGTAAGTTTGAAACCCTGCGAGTTTTTAGAGCGGCGATTTGATTGGCGCAGTGACGTCGTTCCATTTTCGATTCGCGGGAGTGCCGCGGACGCGAAGTAAATATCGTTTACAGGTGAAGAACTCGCAAACGATTTAACATTAGCAGCTTGTGAGTCAAAGCGTTCGGCGGCGCCACTTTAGATTCTTTATATTATGCTTGTGGCCATGTTGATGTCACCATCACACAATGTGCCTCCAATTGGTCATGACGAAATGGCTACCGCACGGACAGCGTCTCCTCAAGGCAAAATTAATTTCTTGTATTTTCATTATGTTATTCAACTATGATATATATGTCAAGCCGTTTAGTGTTTCATCGAATAATTTCTCCATTCTACGCTCCTTTTTCTTTTTTCACGGATCTTATATAATTGTCTACACGTAGTTGTTACTTCACGTGTTGTTACTGCAACTATCGACTACTTACTATTTAGCCGCGATATACTATCGACTATGTAGTCGATAGTTTTCAGTCGACCGAATTGCTTTACTGGTTATGTTCACGAAGTTCGACGACATTCGTGAAACTTAGATTAACTTTTATTTAGTTATCATTAGACAGCGGATCTTTATGCAAAATAAACATTTCTGTTTAAATTCCAACAAACTGGAGTGAAATGGAAATTTATTTTGTTTTTTAATACGTTCAATAAGTTGAAGATAATACAACGCTATTTTTAAATTTTCCTAATGCTTTTACTGTTTCATAATTACACCTACTGAATTTTGTTATAAATGCATAAAATCCGCTGTCTAGTTATTATTTATTGTCAGGTTTCTAAAATCCTTGTATAGGGTACTATGAAATGTTTAACTATAATTTTCTCTATTACGATTATGTAATTCCTTAATTCCGGTAACTGTATTTATTTTTATTTGATTGAATTCTATGTACACATATTACAGCAACAAATTAGCTTTACACGTATTTTTCTTTTTCAATGTAAGCTAATTCCTAGAATATAATTGTTTAGACTTCCAACTGTAATCATATATTAGAAGATTTAGTCGCATTTTTACATGTAACAGCTTTTCCGTACAAGCGCCGACTTCCCGTTCGCTCCCGTCACTAGCCACCGCAAGGGGACTCGGTCGCTGCGTCGTTACTGATCAAACCGAGCGTTCGCCGGCATACTTTATTTTTTTTGATACTGTTCCACCAAACGGACACTTCTTAGATATTTTTACATAATAGGTTAGAATCATAGTAATATTTTAGAATTTTTTGGTAGGTGTCACCCCAGGGGAAGATAGTTAAAAAAATTCCCAAAAAGTTAATTAATTATTTTCAACTATAAATAATTAGCAAAAAATTCTGAAAAAAATCTGAAATATAGAGTGTATCTATATCTTCTGTTTGCCGTTTATCCCACGTCGATATCTTTTCTCGTTTTAGAGCAAATTGCATTTAGGTGCGGGAGAATTTACCTCAATATCACCCCTATCGGTGGGGGTAGACATTTTAAATTTTACACAATGTTTTTTTAGACGTAAAACGATGTTTTAAGACAGGAATCAGGAAAATCGGAGCGGGGGCCGCTGGCCCATGCTTATCCGGCTATACCCTTTAAATCTAGAAAAATTCTTATGAATCTCACTTATTTTATAATATATTTTCGGATATATTTCATTAAAAATTCTCGAGAATTCTTGAGAAATCAGGAACATTAATCAGATCGATCTGTAGTACGTTGTGTACAAGATTTCTGTTTTACTTTTCCACAATTACTTTGAATGATTCGGAAAAAGAAATATAACGTACATACACGCATACATATATTGTTAATGTATATATGTATATTTATTGTATTTAAGTGGCAAAACAAAAGATACTATAATTCGGTCTGAGAAACATCTGACATCTAAAATCATGCGCAACGAACATATTGTTTTATACTTGATTTAAATAAAAAATATAAGTACTTTATCTGGTATCCTCGACTACTTTCCTCAGCATATAATCGTCTTCGCATCGATCTAACCTAGTTTTTCTGTTAAATCAGGCTCGATTTTCGTCCATTCTTCGATCAGACCTATTTGAAAATCATTTTTCCTTGAAATTGTGTTTGCGATGTTAACCCTTTGCACTCCTTTGTCGAGTGTTACTCGACATTAGAGAGATAAATGTATGGTTCTACCCTCATTTATTTAATTGTCTTATTTTTTAGTTTAAAACAGACATGAGTTCCACAAATATAAATTACAACAAAGTCTGAGAACTGTATTTAATGTAATTAGTAAACACAATTGTTTAAAGTAAGTAGCAATCAAGGAACTGTCCTTTGAAGTGAAGGGCCTTGCCGATTAAGCCTTGCCGATTAGAGCTTTTTAAATGGCCATTGAACCATTCGAAAGCTGACCAAGAAAAACCCCTCTGAGTAAAATTTCAGCCCTCTAGCTTGCCCGTGAGGGTAGTTACAGGGTAAAATAGATTTTGCGCTTTCCGTCGCATTTCCCGGTCTCAAATGCGTTCTAAAATTCTGAAAAAAAATGTGACACATTCCGGATCCTAAGGCGCATTTTTGAGAATTTTTTCAGATTTTTTTGTTGCAAGCTGTGGTCGTAAAAAATGAAAAACCTCAAAAAAATCGGAAAAATATTTTTTTCTCAAAATATGAAAACATGCTATTCTACTGTTTGATTCCCTGATAAAGTACTATAACCGGCAATGTCGTCAATTTTTTTCAGATTTTTTGTTCGGCTGCATCATTGTCAAAAACAATAAAAACCGAATTTTTTCGGCGTTTTTGCTGTGAGGAGGGAAGTTACACTTGTTGGCTTTACCGTGGGTTTATATTCAGTAATTTTTAGCGTTACTACACTGAAACAAGCAATTGTTTTAAATAAAAAATGATTTGAGAGAACGATTTCAACGCAACGATTTCAACATCGCCGGTTGTCACAGCGGTTTAGGCGTCCGACTACGAAGCGAATACTGTCGGGTGCGAATCCTGTCAATAGCAGTTTTTTTTCCATATGTCAAACTTTATTTTTTCAATTTCTTATTATGTATATGGTTTATTCATATGAGTTTAACAATATTTTTTTAATGTTTTAAAAATATTTAAGTAACATTTTTAAGTAAAATACATACAAAAATAGTTTTGGAGTATCTATTATTTCCTCGATTCTCTAATTGTATATATTCGTCTTGACAGTCCTGTTTAACATTTTAACATTAAAATTCATGAATCTAGTTTCTAAGCCTTGCGTCTTAAAAAATTAGGAAGGAAATGAGACCAGTATTTGGAAAGTGTAGTGTCAGGTACAAATAATCTAAACCATTCCTCTTTTTTGTAAGATTCATGAGAAAGAAATTCCCGTTTACAGTTATTTGAAAGAAAGACTTGTACCGTGGACATCAAAAGATAAGTCTATTTCTATCAAATTCCATACAAATATTTACTTTTATGAGAAATAAATAATTTTGTAATTAACAGGGCACGCAAAAACAGCAGCTGTGGACTAACAATGACAACTCGGAAGACCAGCTGCTATATACAGCTGTATACTGTATGCTGTATACTTCTTTCTATTTTACCCGTATTTTCAACTTCCGAAAAGCCTAGAAACTAGATTCATGAATTTTAATGTTAAAATGTTAAACAGGACTGTCAAGACGAACATATACAATTAGAGAATCGAGGAAATAATAGTTACTTAAAAACTATTTTTGTATGTATTTTACTTAAAAATGTTACTTAAATATTTTTAAAACATTAAAAAAATATTGTTGAACTCATATGAATAAACCATATACATAATAAGAAATTGAAAAAATAAAATTTGACGTATGGAAAAAAACTGCTATTGACAGGATTCGAACGCCACAGTATTCGCTCCGTAGTCGGACGCCTAAACCGCTGTGGCAACCGGCAATGTTGTAATCGTTGCGAACATTTAGGTATATATTGCACAGAATACAATTTTTTCTTTCTCTCAAATCATTTTTGATTTAAAACAATTGCTTGTTGCAGTATAGTAACGCTAAAAATTACTGAATATACACCCACGGTAAAGCCAACAAGTGTAACTTCCCTCCTCACAGCAAAAACGCCGAAAAAATTCGGTTTTTATTGTTTTTGACAATGATGCAGTCGAACAAAAAATCTGAAAAAATTGACGACATTGCCTGTTATAGTACTTTATCAGGGAACCAAACAGTAGAATAGCATGTTTTCATATTTATAAAAAAAAAATATTTCTCCGATTTTTTTGAGGTTTTTCAAATCTGAAAAAATTCTCAAAAATGCGCCTTAGGATCCGGAATGTGTCACATTTTTTTTCAGAATTTTAGAACGCATTTGAGACCGGGAAATGCGACGGAAAGCGCAAAATCTATTTTACCCTGTAACTACCCTCACGGGCAAGGTAGAGGCCTGAAATTTTACTCAGTGGGGTTTTTCTTGGTCAGCTTTCGAATGGTTCAATAGCCATTTAAAAAGCTCTAAGGGTTTTGACCAGTTTGAGCAGTTTTGACCATCTTAATCGGCTAGGCCCTTTTTGCCTTATTTGACTAGCTAACTCTTCAGCAAAATTAGTGAAGCTTGAGCGCGGATATCTCGGAAACTATGCGAGGTAGCGAAAAACTGAATCCAATCAATCTTGTGGCAAATTTTGTCAGCTTTAATTTTGTATAGAATGATCTTATCGCTAGGCTGCCTAATTTCCGAGATATAAGCGGAAAACCGAAAAAGACTTTTAGTATGTTTACCTCCTAACTAGTCCAAACAAAGACCCAAAGTTAAAAATTGTGTTCCTTCCATTTCCCTCTACAACTTTTCGTTGACTGGACTAATTGATTACTTATGGATACATGTCTTATAATAAAAGATTTATGACTCGTGAAACTGTTTGATTTTGCTGAAAAATCTCTATTTGCTTATAATAATATAAAGTTAAGCTCGTTTGAACATTTCAAAAAAAGATTTATACTACATCATTGTACAGTTTACCCCAGAATGGAAATATTCTAGGTGCAAAGACATATTTAGTTTTCGTATTAAAATAGTTTCGAATGCAAAGAGTTAAAGATCCATCAGGTTCATATGCAGGAAGTAGAATCGGTTGGTCTTGGCCAGACGCGTCAGACGATTCCTATCTAATAGCACACGTATTCGCTGCATTTTCAAATTCGACTTTATTGAAAACAATGCTTCCGATTAGAAAATGTTGTACCAAATTTTATTCCTACTTTTTCATGTAGTCTTACTTTCTGTCAATCGGACACGGTGATCGAAAAGTTCTTGAATCGATACTTGGCGGTAAATACAAATTGAAAAACTGCCTTTCCTAACCCAGACACATTTGCTTATATACCATTTGTTGTTATGGTAAAAATTGAGTGGTAAAACACCGAGTGTTTGTTTAGTGGATGAGAACAATTCTTAGAACTTGTTATGGAAACTTCATCGTATACACATTACTGGTTCAGTAATGCTGCGTAATGTTCATGAATCTTAGGTGTTTCGTGCCTAAGATTTACGCTTTGTTGTTTAATCATGTAAATAGTTTCCAACAGTAGTCTTTGTTGTAAATTAGGTTCTTTAAAAATCTAGTAATTAATTGATCAGCAGTGATAGCGCATAGAACATTGTTTCGAAAAAAGCATTTGCGACATTGCATAGAAACTCCAAGGAAAGATACTATGATTAGAACGTACATTCTGCTTATACCTTAAATATCTCAGTATCTCGAAAAAATTTAAAAATTACTGCATTTCTTCTGTGTATGAAATTAAAGTGTAATATTTCTAAAAATTTGTATATAATTATAATTATGTATAATGAATGAGTAGTTGTTAATAAAATGAGTTAGACAATAAACTACGTTTATAGAACAGAAAGTTTATGCGTTTATGACAAAAATGGATAGTTGCAAATTAAAACAGTAGAAGAATTTAAAGATACCGTTATATAATATTATTTTCAACTTATTGTTTAATATGTTCATATTAAGAAAGAAAATAAATGTCTATTTTGCTCCAGTTTGTTGCAGATAAGATAGAACATTTTATTTTGCATAAAATTTCACATTTCACTTACGAATTGTTCGTATGTCATTTTCAAATTGTTCGCCACGTGTTTTTCGTTACGTTGCAAACAGCTTTTCCATGAGTAAATTTATAGCAATGAAATCAGCAATATCATTGGAGCGCTTTTAAGAAAATGACAGCGTATTGTAGATAACACGGAAAATTGTGTCGTAAAGTAATAAAGCGATAACATCCTCTTCTGTGTACTTTTTCAAAGAAAATTTTCCAGTTACCTGTCGTTTCCAATATTTAATCAGAAAGTTCAATCTAAACATTGTTTCGTAATGTACAAGTATCTTGTTTTTCAATACACATACAAATCATTGTACAGGGTGTCCCAGAAATGTTGCATCTTCTTGAAAGAGGTGATTCCTAAGGTAATTTGAAATAACTTTTCCTTGAATCACCCCTTCCAAGTAATAACAACATTTTTGGGACAACCTGTATAGGTAAAGAGAAAAGAATTTGATACAGCGATGGAAAACATCGAATCATAGTTTAGTACATAATAATTAAACTAACTCTGTTGGCAGGAAATGTTTGTTCATTTCATTTTGAATATTAAACTTTCTAGGAAGATAGAAAAGTTACTTCGATATCGCATAAACTAAGGTAAAAAGTTGCATTATTATTTTAAAAAAATATAAATAAATCTCTACGTACCCCTTGCATCTTGAAATAAATGTACACAATTTTCATTTTGAATACAAATCCGCGGTTTACTTATGAAACATGTATTCAATTAAGCAATTGAACAAACGAAGTAAATCCTCGCTGGCTTTGCAAGTGTCGCTCATAGGAGATATCTTATCGGCATGGAAACTGATTAAATACCAAAGAAAATAGACGACGTAAAAAAATTGTAAAAGATTCGTCACGGTTTTTTGAAAATCCAGTCGAAGCTGGGTAGAAGTATTTTTTGTGTTCGTGACAGGAAGGCTTCCTTCTGCGACCATCTAGTGCCGCGGAGAGGAACTAGAGGATTCGATCGTTACTGATTTACCTATGTTAAGAGTTTTGTTCAAGTTTGTACTCCCGAGCCCCACCCTGAATATTGTTTTTCGACTAGCGCAGCATACAATTCTAAACATTACATCAATTCAATCCTAATTGATTTGGAAAATAATGTCTACTAAATTACTTACACGTACTGTTCGAATACACGGAACAACATTTTCAATTTATCATCATTCTAAATATTGTTTACATTATTAACCCTCTCAAGGTAAGGTCTAATAACATATAAAGTAACCCAGATAGCCAAAGACGTCTCTAAGACGTCTGCAGAATGTCGAAACATTCAGGCGTCTTAAAGATGTCCCGAATGTCCTACGAACGTCTTCCGAACGTCACCTGAACGTATTGTGTTACAAAACGGTATGTCTTCAAGACGTCTGTCTGTTTGACCTCTAAAAGACATGTAGGAGACGTTCGTAGCATATTCGGGACGTCTTTAAGACGTCTCTAAGAAGTCGTAAAGGTCCATAAATGTTAATTAAATTAAAAGAAGGGAAGAGTAAAAATAGATTTCGACAAACCCGAGTTTAAAGTTAAACCAATAAATAGCTTTATTAGAAGAACGCATGTGGAATTGACATAAAAAGTGTAATAAAAATAATTGCAATTAAAATCACAATAAAACTTGAAATTGAAGCAAAAACTCGAACAAATAATACCAATGCCGTCTTTAAAGACGTCTTTTTAAGACTTAAGACTTTCTGACCTAAAATAGATGTAAAATGGACGTCTTCAAGACGTCGTGTGCTATCTGGGAAGGTGGGGTCTCTTACACCCCGACAAATGAGTTTCATAAATAACCTCGTATTTAATAAATTTGGAATAAAGGCTATCACAGGATAGAAACTAAACAGATTTAATTTTATTCATATAAAAATTCTTTTCAAAAATCTGAAGCTGGGGTCTCTGAGACCCCACATTACCTTGCGAAGGTTAATTATGGTGGTATCTAATCAATTATTAAACCTTTGCAATGGCAAAAGTACATATTACATGAGATATTATATCATTTTCATGCATACAAAAATCATATATGTAGAATGTAATTATTCCAGGTCGGAAGAAATGTTTAATTTTTGAGTTAAGATAACTCCGAATGCAAAAGGTTTAATATTCGGACGTTCTGAAAAAACCGATAACCCTTTTAATATTGGACCATGGGATTTTAACTTTTTTCGAATCGAAAAAAAATTTTACCAAAATTAGTCGGAATTGTAGAGAAAATACTAAAAGTTGCATTTTACAACTGCTTTATATTGAAAATTTAAAAAATACGTTTTGTAGATCTGTGTCAATTATATGCACTGCGAAAGTTTCGTCGAAACCGGTCGATGCGGGAAAAAACGACAGACATTGAAAGATGTAAGAATCCTTAGATTTATTTTAGTTAGAGGCCGAAAATCGTGAGAACTGCAATTTTTACCATCTTTAAACGTCTATAGTTCATCTCAACGTCGACCGTTTTTTATGAAATTTTCAATATAGGTATACAAAACGTGTTTTCTAAATTTTCCATATAAGCTCACATAAAAATGTTGGGAAATACAACTTTTAATATTTTCTCTGCAATCCTGACAACTTGCAATTTTCAAACCAACTAATTATTCTAACTTCTCAAAAAATTTCAAATCGTATGGTCCAATATTAAAGAAGTTATCGTCATTTTACATTTTACATTACAGTGTTCGAATATTAGTGGGAGTCACTGTGCCTAAAGAATTTAGCCACATTTCGTTCGTTCCATTTTTATTTCAAGAGCGAAGGGGCAAATGCGGTGACAGGTAAAGAAATTTGTTCAAGGTTACTTTTTTCGAAATTCCAAGGTCATCCAAGTTTTTGTTAAATGGGGCTACATATTTTCATTGCAACAGTCTTACCCAGATAGCATTGTGCACACCTTTTCTCGCGCATGTGCGGCGATTTCAGCCTCAGTAACGTAAGCTTCTCGATAAAATGGGGTTCCTTGAGCACCACGCAGAATTTTAAAAAATGTCTACGATTCGATTCTGAAAAATGAACGCATAACAAGTGTATTCGTGTATATTTTGTAGCTCGTAGGATACGTCCTGGAGTCTTTTTGTCCGGTAAGATTATTTCCATACATTCCCGCCAATACAGCTGCCTCAGAGCTCTGGCCGCTTTCCTACCCAATAGTAGATACGTTACTGTTTCTTCGCGCATGCGCGAGAAAAGATGTGCACAATCGGAGTCTGTAAGACGTCTGCCGCAAGACATTCGGACGTCTGAATGGTTCCCGAACGTCTCCCGAAAGTCTCCTGAATGTCTTGTGTTACAAAACCGTACAAAGTTGTACGGTTACAAAACGAGACTTCTTCAGACATGTTTAGACGTAGTTTAGGCGTCTTTTTAGACGACATCTCCGAAAAGGCGTCTTTCAGGCGTCTTTTCAGACGACACCTCCGAAAAGACGTCTAACAGACGTCTTATTTCAGACGTAAAAACGACGTCTTCAAATAGATCATTCATGGCCAATTCAAAGTCTTTAAGATGTTTTTCTGGGACGTAAGACGTTCAGACCTAAAAACGACGTAAAACAGACGGTCTATGAGACCGTCGGGTGCTATCTGGGTATAGCTCACAATTTGCCTCCTCGATACTCTGAACTTACTCCTATCATAAAAAGTAAGCGAGATATAAATATCTCTTAAAAGATGATCACGTTAGATGCAATATCCTATTACATATATCTTTTTGCATATAAATACTAGCGCAAAAGCATATGTAGTACTCTTTACTGAACTTTCCTTGTTCTGTTAGTGTTATTCAATCAGCGGAAATTGATTAGATTACAATCTGCATTGAGTTTATCAAGATGAATTGCAATTCATCATTAACAGTTCACTGTCTGCGAATGTATATTTAAATCTATGTACATATTTCTTGCGTGTACGTAAGTACGATGACGATAATCGCCGTCTGACGTTTGAATCGCGCGCGTCAGGACCATTGACTACTTATTGGCAACTTATGGATCGTTTCGGGTTCAAACTTCAATGAGGTGAAGCGTATCAATTCATTTTTAACAACTTTGTTCGTAAATGAATGTTAATACGATTCAAGAAAAAAATATTTTTAAATTAGATCTCTGAGTTGCGTCAATTAATTTTATAACGGAAACCTTCTCACTTTTGAGACTGCAAATGAAATCTAGAGGAAGATATTTTATGATAGGCCCATTTCGATTTGTAAAATATTCTTTATGTACAGTATCTTCAGTTTAAATGTATACACGCGATTTTTTATGTTTTAAATAATTACAAATATTCGGTTTTTTCGATCGTAACGAATTAATAGAAATTAGTTTATGTTATCGGCGGACAGGTTCCATCCAAAATCCATACATTGAAAACATTTCTAATGATATAAAAAGAATTTTCACAAAGGTTGGAATTCACACGATTTATAAAATACCATTATATTTAAAAAATTGGTTTCCACCGGTTAAAGACAAACTGCCACTTTCAAAAAGTTGCAACACAGTATATACAGTACCATGTAAGGGTTGCAACCATGCATATATTGGACAGACATCACGACATTTAGACACACGGGTCACTGAACATAAACGAAATATTTTTTTGTCTACAACTTAACGCACCGCTTTGACGAAACATTCGCTTGAGTTTGACCATATATTCGATTTTGAAAATGTCAAAATCGTAGGAGAGAACCTAATTTACAACAAAGATTACTACTGGAAACTATTCACATAATTAAACAACAAAGCGTAAATCTTAGGTACGAAATACCTAAGATGCAGTGTTTTGAATGCTTGATGCAGTAATTTTTTAAAACAAAATATTTCGTTAGATGCAGTGATTTTTGAAAATAAAATATTTTATTTGATGCAGTAATTTTGGAAAATAGTATTTTATTTCAAGAATATTGAAAATATTTGGACTTTGTCTTTATTTTCAATTTCAATTTTAAATGTTATTGCTTAAAATAATGGTTTGCATTCAATAGATATTGCGAACCTTCGAAACTTCATTTACTATCGAGTTTAAAATCTCGATTTCGTGATTTATTCGATTTTTCTGAAAACGCAAGCGACTATATACAGGGTGGTCCACATAACTCTGAACAGCTCAATATCTCCGTTACTTTTCGTTGTACAAAAAAACTTCGTAGGACAAAGTTACACTATTTGAAGGGCCACATATAACGGTGTAAGGGAAAAAAAATTTCAAGGTCATTTTTATGACATTTCAAGGTTATCGATGTTTTTTTAAATGGAATGAGGTATTTTTTAATACATCAATCGATGAAGCTGGACATTCTTTATATAAAAGTACTAACCTATGTATGTCGAAAAGTTAGTAGTTCAGGAGATATTACAATTTAAATAACTCTAAAATACCATTACTGTCGTACTAAGGCGTTAGTGTTTACTTACTTGTGTAACATCTTAGCACGACAGTAATGGTATTTTGGAGTTATTTAAATTGAAATATCTCCTGAACTACTAACTTTTCGACATACATAGGTTAGTACTTTTTTATAAAGAATGTCCAGCTGCATCGATTGATGTATTAAAAAATACCTCATTCCATTTAAAAAAACATCGATAACCTTGAAATGTCATAAAAATGACCTTGACATTTTTTTTCCCTTACACCGTTATATGTGGCCCTTCAAACAGTGTAACTTTGTCCTACGAAGTTTTTTGGTACAACGAAAAGTAACGGAGATATTGAGCTGTTCAGAGTTATGTGGGCCACCCTGTATAATTGCCACTGTTAGCCATCCAAAATGGAAATTACGATGGATTCCGAGTTATGATATCGGTTCCGGTTCTCGAAACAGTTACGAAGAACCGAAATTGATGTTATAGGTAACTGTTACGAGAATATCAGTTCTGGCTTATATCGGTTACGGTTACGTTTCTGGAGAACCGATATTATTTCGGTTCTGTAACTGTTATTTTTCGGTTCTGGATTTCGGTTCCGAATTTCGGTTCCAGATTTCGGTTCTATCATTCTTTACTGTGTTCGGTCAGTTCGGTCTTATATATTTATTATGTAAGTAGTTATTTTTCGTTATTTATAATTTAAACAATCTTTAAAGAAATAAATTTTTATAATTTGTTTCTATATTCGTTATTTAAATTGTTATATCAATCATTTATTGTTAAAATAATTGTTTAAACAAATGTTTATAATTTGTTTTTATATTCGTTATTTGAATTGTTATTTCAATAATTTGTTGTTAAAATAATTGTTTAAACAAATTTTTATAATTTGTTTCTATATTCGTTATTTGAATTGTTATTTCAATAATTTATTGCTAAAATAATTGTTTAAACAAATGCTATAGCCGGGTTTGATGGTGAAATTCGCCCCCGGCGGGATTTTAATCGAGCTTGGACCATTCGATAGCCTACCCAAAAAGACCCCTCCTCTCTACCAAGTTTCAGCCCCCTATCTCATCTGTAAGGGTAGTTATTGAGAAAAATCGAAAAACCAGTTTTTTGCTCATTATCCCTATTTATTGACAATTAAAAATTCTGAAAAAAATCTGATACATTTCGGATAACAAACCACATATTAGGTATCATTTCCAGATTTTTCCGCTGCAAGCTCTGCTTGTAAAAAATGAAAAACACGAAAAAAATCGAAAAAATGCAGATTTCATATAGAAATCTAAAAGGTGCTACTCCAGATTTAATTTAGCAATGAGATATTACCGTAAGTATTATTCTCATTTTTTTTCAAATTCCTGAGAGTGGTGCGTCATAGTTAAAAAAAATAAAAACCGCTTTTTTCGGCGTTTTTCCTAAGTTATACTTATATTTTCTGAATCATAAAAATATATTATGAGATATTAAAAATTATGTGATTTAAAACTTGCCTAATACGAAATACGAAAACTAGAAGGTTATTGTTGCTCGCTCGCTTCGCTCGTTCGCGAGTAGGGTTGTTTTTGCTCGCTCGCTTCGCGAGCTCGCGGGTAGGACTGCTCTTGCGAGAGGGTTAGTGGTACGCATAGTAGGGCCTACTGCTATTAATGTTTTTTATTTGGTGTGTGACTTTCCAAGAGTCACTTCCCGATTCGTTACTCCTTCGCCAACATCGCCAACATCGTTTTTTTTTGTACTTTCGTCGATGTTCTCTCAAAATGTATTCTTGGGCGTAGAGATGATAAACTCACTCTTGCATTGGGATAATTTTCGATTATTGTAAGCGGTAACATTAGCATTAGTTGCATAAATAAAAAAGATTTTTTTAAATGAAAAAAAATAAAATAAAAAAAAAATTTTATGTAATTACGTTTGTTTCTTCGGTGGAAAATTTCCGTCCTCTCGTATAAATTGCATTGTTGAATCAACTCCTTTCGAAAAATACTAAAAAAATAAAAAAACCACTTGACGAAAATGGACCAAAATCTAATCAGCTCTAAGTTACAGCGGGGCACATCGATTGCATCATTCATCCTTCTGATCGCGTTGTTACTTTTTCAGAAAACGTTAACGAAAAATTTGATACCATACAAACATACATACGCACACACACACACATACAAACATTTTGCTAAAACTCGATTTTCGGGGTCATTACTATGGTCTCCGTCTACGGAACCGCTGAAGACTTTTGGACCAGGTACGAATCCCGATCAGAGTTCAATTTTTTTTCTAAGTTAATCAGATGTTTTTACGCTTCCTAACCATATGATTGTTGTTGAACCATTGTAAAAAACATATTTGAACTATATTTAGACTATCACAAAATATTTTTTCGGAAAAATATTCTTGGAGTTCTTTCGGCCAGTAAAGATAAAAAGATCAAGTCGATGCACAAATCCACGTAAAAAATGTAAAGTAGAGCTGTAATACAGTCCGTAAAAGACTCGAGGTCGAAAGTAACGCCGAAACTAGAGGCGCTGTTGAAATTATCTTCGAAATATTCGAATGTATGTATATACTATTATTTTCCTATTTCGTATTAGGCAAGTTTTAAAGTTTGGGAGATGTTTTTCTGAACGTAGGAACGTTTAATATCACATAATATATTTTTATGATTCAGAAAATATAAGTATAACTTAGGAAAAACGCCGAAAAAAGCGGTTTTTATTTTTTTTAACTATGACGCACCACTCTCAGGAATTTGAAAAAAAATGAGAATAATACTTACGGTAATATCTCATTGCTAAATTAAATCTGGAGTAGCACCTTTTAGATTTCTATATGAAATCTGCATTTTTTCGATTTTTTTCGTGTTTTTCATTTTTTACAAGCAGAGCTTACAGCGGAAAAATCTGGAAATGATACCTAATATGTGGTTTGTTATCCGAAATGTATCAGATTTTTTTCAGAATTTTTAATTGTCAATAAATAGGGATAATGAGCAAAAAACTGGTTTTTCGATTTTTCTCAATAACTACCCTTACAGATGAGATAGGGGGCTGAAACTTGGTAGAGAGGAGGGGTCTTTTTGGGTAGGCTATCGAATGGTCCAAGCTCGATTAAAATCCCGCCGGGGGCGAATTTCACCATCAAACCCGGCTATAGCCTTTGGACTAAACTCGATTCAAAATCAAAGAATTTTCGATAGAAATGAGGTAGAGCGACGAAATTTTTTAAAAATTAAAGCTGAAACTTTGCAGAATATGGGAAAAATAAGGAGATTATGGTACGAACGTTTCTTAACGTTGAGAAAATTCGTGAAACATGTAGAATTTCAAGAAAATGTGGTTTCTCCAGTACCATGCGTGAAAAAAATTTTTTTTTACATGCTATATATCATTTCCCGTAGATTTTTCACGCTGATTTCAAATCTGGTCTCAAAATTTGTCTACGACCTCAGGATTTTGCAAGAAATCGAAGAGTGGGACCGAGTGGGTACTACCGAGCGTCGCGCGGGAAGGTGTAACGGTTAAATTTTTAATGGTTTATATCTTCTAAATTCATAGGCTTCAAAAAATATATTTTTTTTAATATTACATTGTCATCCAGTTCAGAGCTATGTTTAAAATTTCAAGTCTCTAGCTCATCGGGAAGTTAGTTTAAAATCAATTGCAAAATTTGTACCGAACAGACAGACATTCAAGAAAGCAAGCTAATAAAAACGTAGTAAAATAGGACTTTTCAGGGCGATCGCGGCCTCCATTGATCTTATATCTGACGCTTTTGACTACTGAAAAACCCCATCTTTTCATTAATGAGAAATAAGAATGCGCATCCCGCACAATCGTGATTCTGGAAACGAGTCTGTTGGATTATTAGCAATAATAATGCAACTGCCAAAGATCAAAAATGAATTTCGTTGTCCATCAGAAACACTGCAGTTTCTCTAACGTAGAATAACAGACCAGATGTCATCGGACCCATAGGCCTGGTATATATTTGTCGTACTTATTTCAAGTGGGAGACCGATTTTCTCTTTCGTCCCTGCCACATTCTTTCGCTTTATTCACTTCGAGTCCACTAGTCGAACTGTTAAGATCGTCCTTCCGCGCTGTTTAATAAAACGGTTTTTGAAAGAATTTTTTCCAGCGTTTCCGATCACTTGGATACCCATTCCCAACAGACTCTACCCACTTAAGGGGGTAGGATACCTTCAGATTGTAACTAGCAAATAACTAGAATTTTACTAGAAAAAATGGGTTTGCGATTTTTCGCTTAATGTCCTTATACGAGCAAATTTTGGGCTGGGTAAGAGCTCTGGTCATCCCATCAGTCAAAAAAGGCTTCTAGAGACAGAAAAATACATTGAATTAGATATAAACATAATCTCGTTAACCTCATGACCGGAGCACCCTGCGGTGATCTTCCTCTTTCGAATGAGCCCTCACCCAGCCGAAAATTTGCTCGTATAAGGAAATTAAGCGAAAAATCGCAAACCCATTTTTTCTAGTAAGGTTCTAGTTCCTTTCTAATTACAATCTGAAGGTATCCTACCCGCTTAAGGGTACGCGCACACTGGATCCGTTTTCGTCCTACATCAGACATCAGCCCACACAACGAGTGTTCGGGAGGGATGTGTTGGTGTCTTTTCGCCAGATTTCGTCCGGCAAGGTGCTCACAGTGGGCCAGACACCCGACGAAATGGTCAAAGTCAACGGGGAGCCGAACCTTTTTCGAGTGCTTCGAGAAGAATCCTCTGGAAGTATCCTTAAGGGTGTGGGTCGGATTTTGACCTTGGTCGAGTGCGAGTGTGGTGGTACCTTAACACACCGCTAGATACTGTATACGTACACGAGATTGCAAGGGTTCCGTAGATTTCGTTTGCTGTCTCTCTAACGCACATTTGGGGCCCCTACGTAGTCACAATCGCTAGATAAAAGACCCACCATTACGGGATGCTTCCTTATATGGCCTACTTTTGCGTTTTCGAGGCGTAATTTGCATTATTCGGCAGCATGTAGCGCAGTTTCACAAATATTGGACGAAGCGACAGTGCTGCCATTGTCGAGACACATACATTTTCTTAAATATCGAGAGATTTAGGGTTCTTATAGAAAAAAATGTAGGCATCCCGGAATTCAGGGTCACATACAATGTCAATGAAACCTTTATTATGTTAAACTATACGTGTTTAAACACAGCAAACGAAATCTACGAAGTAGATCCCTATACGGGAGATTTTGGTGCAAGTATTAGTTCCATGGCATTTTTAGCTAGGAGCGCTAGCGTTTTTAGTCACTATTTTACCGATATTTTACCAATACAGTGACTGAATCGGTAAAACAGTGACTAAAAACACTAGCGCTCCTAGCTAAAAATGCGGAGGGCACCGATACTACGACCAAGGTCAAAATCCGACCCACACCCTTAAAGAGGACACTTGGGGCTATATTATCATAATTTTTATTTTTTCAATTTTCTGGTGCTATGATAGCAGTTGACCTGTTTAAAACAATTGCAAAGTAAACTATGAAAACAAATATTTTTTCAACTGAAATCATTTTTATTAAATACCCTTATGGTTACACTATGATATAATTTAATGAAAAACTTGTGACTTTGGGTATTCGAATAGTGTTTTCATTTTCTTAGTTTTAAAAATCTTAAGCTTAATAAATATGGATTCGAAAATATCGTTTATCTCGCACTTTCTAAAACCATTGTGACCTTATTTGCAGAAAAGTAACAAAAACAAAAAAAATCGCAAATTTTTGGATTATAACCAAATAAAAATCAGTGAGACCCAAAGGGTCTCAGTAATATGTATACAAAAAAAATTAATAATTAGCTTTGTATTTTTTATAATTTAAAGTAATGTACTCACCGCACTGAATAATACTTACACTATGAAACTTTTGAAAATCAAGGAGTGCATATACACAAAAACAACAAAGAAATGAGAAAAAATTTTTTCCTTCAATAGTGTATGTCGCAGTTGTTCCCAATGTCAGTGTTTGTGCTTAGGTTCTATTATAATCTACGATCGATGCATTAATACTGTAACGTATTAGTACTGCAATGTATTTCAATACAGATAGATTTTTTAAAATGACATTACCATAATAAACGAATTCTTGCCACGTCTTGAGGATTTGCACCACTGTGCGATGTACGATAGCGTAGCGGCTATCGGCACGTGCAATAAGACATTGGGCATGCAAATGGACGGGTCATTTTATTGGTAGATCGACAGCGAAGCTATTTTTCAGAAAGCTGTTTTTAGCGCGTCCAATTCATAATTTTTTACTGTAAAGCAATTTAAAAATTACTTTACAGTTAACACGCGTTGTCCGAGAAAGTGTCGACTTCCAGCTCAATAGTAATGACCTGTTATAAACCTCTCCATAGAGAACAGCCCCGGGAACGGCCAGCAAATGTTGGTACAATAAACTCCGAGTTTCCAAAACGAGGGCCGTCTTGTCGGTCGATGCAGGACGAAACTAGAAGGGTCTCACAGACGGGCCTACACTTGAGCCTACTCACACATTTGAAGTGTCTGCCAGACGACTCTGACGTCACCAGGTCTGTCTGACGTCGGACCCACTGTGCGCGTACCGTAATAAAATGTGCTAAGATCGAAGAGACAGCCGACAATGAGATTCAACTAGGAACCAGCCACAGTTTGGTGTCGCGGTCGGTAAGAAGACGCTCGTCTTGTGCGATAAGACCTGTTCACTTGGTTTCATAGCCAGATTGCCGCAGGTGGACGTCTAGCCTTGGTAGGTATCTGTTTAAACCAAGATCGGTTTCGTCTGGTTTTCTTGTTGAGGTAGTCGGTCGAAACGCGAGCAACACCGACGCGACGCGACGGACAGAGAGCGCCGTAGTAAGAGATGCATATTGGAACGCGTGTGGATTGTGGATGCATATGTACATCGAAATGTATAACTGCATGAACAAATCGTTGACGGAACAGTCACCTAAACGGATGAGTTATTACTCATCGCAGATAAACGGACATCTGTCTAAGCGAGCACGTAAATAAGTGGATAGCGGAGCGAACGATTACGTTCATAAGAGAAGTGAATGGAAAGATATACAAGATAAAAGCAGATAAATCGAGAGGAGTACGTGTGCGCGCGCGTGTATCGTGGCAAGGGAAGGAAGCGAGAGAGGACGCGACAAGAAGGGACGCGTCGGAACGGTCGCCGCGCCGGATCAGCGGGGCGGAGGGGAACCGGGCGACAAGAAGAATTTTCCCTGGTTGCCGAGGCGTCGATATACAATATCAGCAGTCGGCGAGAGGAGTTCAATGTGGCGGTAAAAGCGGACGGTAATGCAGATT